>JARKHS020020443.1:0-18637 GCA_030143305.2 Amblyomma americanum
CCAAAACACACTACTGCTCACCTTCCCATTGAATGAGTTCTTCACACGTGTCCGCCGTACAAGTACTCAAGCAATGCTTCAAAGAGGCAAATAATACAAAACATGACGCGTCGGTTGCGCTGCAATGGCGCCGACGGCTGCGCTTCCGTGTCGGTGAAAAATTGAAACCGACAAAAAAATTTGTTTTTAAACCATGAATATTTATATTATCTTCACAACAAAGACACTGCATTTATTTTAAATTATTTTTAGATTATTTAAGAATACTAAAGCGCTTTCAGTTACTTTTTCTGGCATGTCGTTTGTAGAAGCTGCGATCCTGTGATCCCCTGAAGTGACCCGGATGCTCTAGCAGACGACGGAGCAGACGACAGAGCAGACGACGGTGCTGACAGAATGCAATTTCGTTTCATGCCAGATAAAATCACTAAGTTGCGACAAAAACAGCGAAGAAAAGCACCGTATCTCAAGCTGGCGAATATCGTGGATAAGTTGAACGCAATTGGCACGATGGAGAGTAGCTGCGATGCATTAATTTGCGCGACACTGGCACGCTCACCGGAGATAATGAAACTTAACAGCTAATCGGTGACCAGTACAAGCGGATTGCTTAGATATCAACTGCGTTACGTAACTACGTCGATACTTGCGTCTCACTTTAGCTAATATGCAACAGCGGCTAGCACTCGCCGCACCCTGATCGCGTGTAGTTTAACAAGCAAGAGCCCACTAGCGCATCGAAGCAGCCGTGTTTTCGAGTTCGTATCGTTACGATAAATACGAGCTGTTTCGGCACGTACTGGAATTGAAGTTCTCAGCCGGTATGTCACGGACGGTGACGATGGCGTCGAGGACGATCTTAACTAAGACTCGCCGCAACGCAGCCGATAACCCAAGCATATGGGCGTTAAAGGTTGTTCACCAGTACTGCAAACGTGGGCATAAAGTATCGCTCAGTCGCAGCGCCAGTCGCTCGCTTCTCGATTTTCCAGCCTTCCGAGTGAAGGTCGCAAGCTGTTGAGCCAATCAGTGAGCCAGCCGGAGTGAGCGAGGCGAACTTTCGGGAACGACGCCGCCCGCGGGCGCGCCGGGCAATGAACTACGCGCTACCCCCTGGCTGCCCTAGTCGTCGCTAAGCCTAGCCGGTTTCACATCGATGCAGCAGCTGAGTGCACTTCGAAACTGGCTAGCGCTGAGGTGCTGCTCTCGTCATCGTTTTACTGTGAACCTCGTCTCATAGTAAAACAAAGATATGCTCGGTTTCCGTGACACCTTCAGGAGCAGAGCCAGCTGAGGCCAGGAGAGCCGCGATTCAGCAGCAATTAAAGGCGCCGTGGGGAGACATTTGTTTGTATTCCTGTTATCGCTTCTACCAACGACTCGATATTGGACAACGATACTCCATCCGACGGCTTAGTATGGACTTGAACAAACATTACTGTCGCATGTTTCTGACGCTGGCGGCCGGTATTCAGGCTGGCATGCCGCGCCCGTACGTTATCATGTCGCTCAACTGTATGGCCGTGGTGCACATCAAAACCCCCAGACATCCTCCTTTTCTCTCAGATTGTCATAGCACACAGTCACACTGGGACAAGAGTAGTTTAGAGGACCGAGCGCGGGTGCACAGGAGCTAGACTGTGTCAAAGCAGGCGAAACTCTTTAAAGCGCGCGGTTGACGTCAGTCCCAAGACTTTATTCTCATTTCGACCGAGAATCAAATCGGTTCAAACTCGCCGGCCGCCGCATTTCACCTTCGGCTGCATACGCTGCTGTCTATATTTAGCGACATTTTCGTGTCACCGTCATGAAATTTTCAGTGAAGGCAATGAACGACGTCGTAAAGTATTTTTTTTTGCTATTTTATGATAAGCACCACGTCAGTGCCGCTAAAAAAAATTCTCCGCCAACACTGCATCAGCGTTGGACTTAAGAGCGTTAGCTACGAGAGCTTTAAGTGTTTAGATCGGGGTGCTCAGCAAACGTGGAGATGACAAAATACAAACATCTGAGGGCGTTTCGTTTCGGAAACATTCCTTCTAAGATACAAGCAGCGTCGTCTACTTCAAAGATTTTGCACTACTATTGCGATTTACAGCCACCTTCGCTAAATCAGGTATGTTTCCTCCTTATATATCAGTTAACGAATTTTATAAACGTGTGCATTACAACAAGACGAATTGTTTGACCGCATCCGGAACCCTCTGCGACAAACGATTAGGCCATATGGCTGTCTGGAAGTCCCCGGAATGCACGGTTTGGGTGCGAGAAGGTCGTCGGTGCGAATCCCCCACATATTTTGGGCTTCATCTAAATATTTATTTTATCCTCAGGAACATGACAAGTCAAATGACACCACTTCGATCGTTATGCGTCAAACGGGCGGCCCCCAAATTTGATGCAAATGAGGGTCCCCGGGGTTCCACTTCGATAGCCGCTATACTGGCATATGTAAAACGGATCGAAGGTATCTGTGAAAACTGAGGCTCTACGCACCCGCTGTTGCTTTGTGATATAGTGTGGTAACTGTCTTGGCCAATTTGACCTTCCCTGCAGACAGACGTGTCCTTGACAAACGTAAGTGGTAAGAGCTGACGCTCTTAAAACTGAAACGCGGAAAAATGATATCGGGGTTGCTTTGAACATTTATACAGAGAACTGCGTGCATGTACACACATGCTGCCTTTGTGTAGCCGGTTGGTCATGGCGAGTAATTTTCCCTGATTGACGATTAACGACATTCTTTTCCGCGACACATAGAAGTGTCCTTGGCCTTTTCTGCGCATGTAGTAGTAGCGGTACATTATGTTACATGGCTTGAACATGTCACAGAAGCCAAGAGGACACTGACTTTCAGTAGCGCCATTCGACTTCCGCACACCGATTGGTGTGCTGGCGCTGTCGTGGCTGCAGCTACATGCCGCCACCGCAAGCGCGTGCGGATACGCAGGCACCGCTGGCTTCGTCGCTTGTGCATTACAGCTCTTTGGGCTTTCAAAGCCGCATTATACTCTTGAGCATGCACTATTTTCGTCACATTGTCATGTGTGAACAGAAGGGAATTAGTTGAGTGCTCGAGCAGTGCCTCTCCTCTAAGCCAATTCTCGTTCGGTGAGAGAGCCAGGTCGCGGGAAGCGAGTTGAAAACTCGATTCGCCAATGTGAATGAGCACTTCATTTCGCTCGGTGCCCGTCACCAACAGACCAGAGCACCTCGCATCCTCTTCGCGACTCGCCACAGTGAACGCGCTTTGAAGCATCTTTGGTTAATTTGATCATATCGCTGTCACACGACAGCACGACAGTATTTCTACAATTCTGCAGTAAAACAACTACCCTCACCAGGAATCTGTCGTATGACACATCCCACGATAGGTATCTATCGCGCGGCACAATCCACGACAGGTATCTGTCGCGTGACTCATCCCACGACAGGTATCTGTCGCGCGGCATATCCCACGACAAGCTGTTGTGTCGCGCGACAGGCCGCACGACAGGTACTTTTGTCGCGTGAAAAGAGGCGCGATAGAAATCTGTCGCGCTACTGAACCCACGACAGGCAGCTTTGCTGAGGCACGCAATCTCTGTCGCGCGGCACGACTCCCTCTGTCGCGCGACAGTACCTGCGACAAAAACCTGTCGCGCGACAAATGCTGCGACAGGGACCTTCTTCGCACGACAAAATGCAGGAAAGATGTCTATCGTGCGGCAGAACCTACTACAAACAACTTTGTCGCGCGAAAGAACCCACGACACGAAGCTTGTCGCACGACAGAAGGCACGACAAGACAGCTTGTCTTGCGACACAAAATTGTGTCGCGCGACAGATGCGCGACAAAAAATTCTGTCGTGCGTTTTGATCGGGTATATATATATATATATATATATATATATATATATATATATATATATATATATATATATATATATTCCCCTACGCACCTTGGTTTCAGTGACTGTTGGCTTCCTTAATATATTTGTCAAACGAGCCCCTCATTTCATTTATATATATATATATATATATATACATGAATGTACCTTTCCTTATTTTGTCTTATCACCTCCGGATCCTCTTTGTTGATATACTGAGCAAGTTTGTTTTAGTAGGGTAGCACTTATAGAGGCCATTCCCGGCCACCTGGTTGTTTGTAACCTGCCCAGGTATATTTATATATATATATATATATATATAGTTATGAAGGGAGCCAACAGTCACCGAAAGCAAGGTACATAGAGGAACGTTATTTTTTTTTAATGTGTTGTGCTTATTAGTAGGATATTATTACTTAGATTAATAAATCGCTTAAAGAAAATTACTTATAATTCAGCAGTACTTTACCTTGTCTGCTAATATATATATATATATATATATATATATATATATATATATATATATATATATATATATATATATATATATATATATATATATTAGAGTCTTGAGAAAGGACAGGCTCTGTCCGAAACGTCGACTCAATTTAAATCTATGGATAAACGAAGCGTTTTCTACTTTGAATTTTTGCCTCTAGCAACCAAATACGCTTATCTTTCTATATATATATATATATATATATATATATATATATATATATATATATATATATATATATATATATATATATATATATATATATATATACCAAAAGTGATTTCTGGCAGCTGATTTGGTCAATATAATATAATATCACCAAAAATTGAAGAAACATAACAGGATTTAATTCACGACGTTTCGGCCCAGAATTTTTCGAAAAAGGCTGGTCCTCCAGCCGAAACGTCGTGAATTAAATCCTGTTATGTTTCTTCAATTCTTGGTGATCTTATATTATATTGACCAAATCAGCTGCCAGAAATCACTTTTGGTATATATATATATATATATATATATATATATATATATATATATATATATTATATATTAATACATACATACATACATGTTACCCACAACCCGGTGGCCGGGAATGGCCTCTATAAGTGCTACCGTACTAAAACAAACTTGCACAGTATATCAACAAAGAGGATCCAGAGGTGATAAGGGAATGTAAGGAAAGGTACATTCATTGCTGCCTTAATCTTGTTATCCAAATCTCTACGTAGCAGCCCTATAAGCCTAAATTCTCAGTTTGATGCTGCAAGAGCTGCAAAAACGAGGATAACACCTATAATGGCATGGGCGTGCCACAAAAACCCAGCTATACCAAGAATCAATGCCCCAAAAACTGATTACTGCGAGGCGGCACTGTCCAGCTCACATTCGGACGACCAGCTTTCGCTGGTGAACCGGGGAAGAGCGGTGGTAGAACCCATTGTGCTTCTGGAATGCGGCCCACCCAAATATTCTATGCATTAAATGTTTTTCTCTCTCTTCCTGTCTTGTCCACATCGACGTAAGAACGGAAGTATTTTTCATATTGGCCACACATCAACCGATATTGTGAGCTCTAATTTTAAAGGGTCACTGAAAAAAACTGTTGATTTGATTGCAAGTCGTTTAGACGCATCCAGCTTCAACAATCGTCAACAGATGGCGCCAGCTGCCCCACTGAAGGAGCGAAAAAACCGGACAGCGGCAAACGTGCAGCGCGGCCGTCCTGCGGTCCAACTGTTGGCGGAGTGACACAGTCATAGAGGTTCTTGTCCTTTGCCTTTCCTTTTATCACCAGGCAAAGCTGTCGCCGAATAGTTTAACTCAGGTATGGCTCATGTTTTTTAGGTGCTGAAAGCTGGCCCTATCTTTCCCGGCCGGCTTCTGCTCTCCCATCTAGGCAGCGGCCATGAGCTTTCTGGCTGTTCATGGGACTTGTGGAAGCTACACGTTTAGCGGCTTTTTTTAGCTGGATAACGCCCTTGCTTTCCTTAACCACCCGTCGTGCTTTACGGGCGGCGACATTTCGGCTGCTTCAGTTTTTCTTGCCTGGGAGAACGCTAGACTTTCCTCTCTGGTTTCGATCTTTAACGTTCATAGCATTCGTACGCTTTTCATCCGCCTTAGCGGCGCGTTTGGTCGACTTCCCAGATTCGCGTGCGTTTATAGATAAAATCGCCTTCAGTGACATGGACTACCCTTTCACCTCATCACTGTACCCGATATTCCTCACGGCGTGGGTGGTAGCCTGGAAACGAGCGTTCAGAAACACACACAAAAAAAATGAAAGGAACATGAAAAAGACGACCGCTTTCAAAGCGCAGCTCGACAAGCCAGTATTTTTAACATGATCTGCAACTGTCTGCGGAGATGGCAAAGTGGTATAAGGCGTCAAAAACCAAGCTTCCGTCGTTGCGTCGCGCTGGTTCGAATCACGCTTAGGCCTATATGTATCATAGATCTTTGTACCACAGCTATTAAGCGTTCAATTGGGATTTTAGCGGGGTCCGGCGTAGTCTCTAGAAAGAGGGGGAGAATGAAACAGCTGGAGACCCTCACGTACTTCTGGAGGGTACACATGCACCTATTTTATATATGGCTACCAAAAGTAACTTAAAACCAACCGGATGGTTGCCGATTTATTATGAGCACCTTGACTCAAATGGGAGGCAGTGAGCTACAGTCGCTGCCGATTACCGTGATAGACCATGTCTCCCCCACTGGTCTAGAAATAAGTGTTTCTATTGCGCCTTACAAACAAACAATTAGTAAACGCTCAGGAGGCTGACATCGTTAAGCTAAAAGAAGTCCCTGCTGACCCCGTTTCTGACCCCCAACTCCTCCCACTTTTCATTGTCCTACTCTAGCTCCAACTACTCGCTTCATTTCCTCCCGCACTTAGCTTCGCTTAACTAAATTCCTCCTTCCTCGCCAGCCAACTAACATTCGACACTGTCCTTCTTACGCACTCGGAGCGCTCATTATTGACTCAAGGGAGGTGGGTAATAAAGGAGGATATCAGAAAGTGTGGAAGTGGTCTTATCGGAGGCCAGGCGAGCAGGCGGGTAGCGGTTAGGCGCACAGAGCATATTAATAGCGTGGAAGTGGCCATATCGGAGGTCATTCTCTCGCCGACCACCTACAGCTGCACCATAATCCGTAGTTACAGCAGAAATCATAACTGTCCTCCGAATTTCTTTTTCTACCGCTTCCATTTGGAACGGAAAAGTTCGGGATGCTTTGAACAAGTGGGCATCGCGTTTTTCTTCAGGCTCGGATGATGGACGTCTGAGTTTGGCGAAAATGGCAACCAAAATCATTTCGTTCTTGATTGCGTGGTAGGTGTGGTAGTGGCGTGCGCCGCTGAGCGCAGCCCATGCTTAAAGACAGGACAACTGAGTTAACGTAATGGGGGGCGAGACCCCGCAAGATGTGTATTTGAACCCGTTAGGAATACATTCCGCATTGCTTGAGTCTTCTCTTTGACTTAGATGACAGGCGCAGGTCACTGAAGATCTCCACGGAGCTGGGCGTTCCACGGCTTTGACTGGACACCTCTGCACTGTTCGAGAAAAGTGGAAAGAAATCGTCACACATAAGCGTTAGAGA
Organism: Amblyomma americanum; assembly: GCA_030143305.2. Classification (NCBI taxonomy): domain Eukaryota; kingdom Metazoa; phylum Arthropoda; class Arachnida; order Ixodida; family Ixodidae; genus Amblyomma; species Amblyomma americanum. Next base: position 7,474 of record JARKHS020020443.1, read on the forward strand.
AGTCTGCAAGCAAGTGTTTTAAGTCGTTGCAATTAACAGTCCCGAATAAAAGCTGATGTAGAAAGTTTACATGGCGATTACAGGTTTTGCTTGTTTCATAGCGGCTGTATCGTTGCGGCAAAAACTGTGTGCTGCAGCAACAGTAAGTACAGAAACAAGCATTATCTCCTGTACCCAACAGATATAAACGTGTTTACAGCCCTATCTATTACACATAAGTGTGCTAAAATCGATTTAAGAAACATACCGCACATGGAGAAGCAAATCGCTATTGATCGAAGACATGAAGCACAACTAGAGGTATTCAGTCATTACATATTTCGGGCTATCTGCGGTAGGCACTCGATGCAACATAAGCAGAGAACCGACCAAATGAATTGAATAAGTAATTATTATAAAGGCCAATTGTATATGACCGCTGAGAGAATGGTTAAAGCGAGAAGGACATCGCTCACTGAGTGGTTTTGATCTATCCATATTGCAAAACAGGACGCTAAAGACTCTCCCAATGAGCATGCTAATATTGCTTCTGTTTTACTGCCGTCGCGGCACGTTCCAGCCTATTGACTAAGCAAGCCGCTTCGTGTCACTCTCGCGGCCGTGGGTTATGTCCCCTATCTCTTTGCTTCCACTTTTTACTACTAATTGCCGCCGTGTTAATCCATAGCCTTTATATGCGTACCAAATTCATCCCCGAATTTTTAAAATTTAAAACAGAGCATCCTGAACTCAGGTTTGTTCTCTTATCACGCGGTCTCTTTCTATTCCTGAATGTGCTCTGTATGATTTCCTTCCCTTTTTCTAGTTGCACAGTTCTCCAACCTCATGTTTAGTTCTCACGCTCAGTTGAAGCTCATACGCAGGTCCAAGGAAACCGTAGAAGAGGCTGTAGCCTACCTGTTTCAAGACAATGGGACGAACTCCTATTTGTGGTGCTTGACGAGCAGCAGCTTGCCGGCGACAGCACCACCGCCGAGGCCGCCGCCGTAGCCTCCTCCGAGTCCACCGCCGTAACCGCCGTAACCGCCGTAGCCGCCGTAGCCGCCGAGGCCTCCGGCTCCGAATCCAGCGCCGCCGAAACCTCCTCCGAGACCACCGGCGCCAAAGCCTCCGAAGCCAGCTCCTCCGCCGACGCCTCCGAGGCCGGAGTGAGCGACGATGGCGCCTCCGCCGTGCACCTGGGACACGTGGTGCACAGTCCTGACCAGGAACGCTGGTCCAGCAACAGATTTCCTGGCACCCGCTGCGCCGCCGCTCAGGAGGACAACACTGCTGCCGACGCCGACGCGACCAGCACCGCCGCCCAGGCCGCCTCCCAAGCCTCCGCCGAAGCCTCCTCCATATCCACCCAGGCCACCACCAAGGCCTCCTCCGTAACCGCCCAGACCTCCACCGTAGCCGCCGAGACCTCCGCCGAGACCACCGGCGCCTCCACCGACGAATCCGCTAAGGGCGCTGCCCACCAGGGCGCTCAGGAAGACGGTACAGGCCTGAAACGATGAGCGTGGTGCAAAGCTCCTGGTGAGAATTGCATAAAGTGACACTATTTTGTGCCGGTACCCGCTGTTAGGCATTGGCTGTACAACGTATTCGTTCACGACAAATGGAAAAATTCCGCTCAATACAGCTCGGAGACATGGCTGGTCAATACCTGTCTGATAACTATTAAGCTCCTTGTGCGGCGAAAACGCAGGCATGAGAGAACGGATTGCATGCCCTGCGCAGCTGTGTTTTGACGTGAACTTCTTATGGAAGACTTGTAGTCGTGTCAGCGATACTACACCAGAAAGGGAGAGATGAGCTGAAGTGCCACAAGAGAGAACGAAAACCACCAGCTCTATTGTTATCACATCAAACCCCTGTTTCTCAATGCCATCTGTTAAAGGCGCTTCAGGCTAAGAGCTGGGGGAGCGGGGGGGGGGCAGCCGTGGCCCCGAGAGCTTAAGTACTGCATTCAGAGCAAGGTAATAAATCAGGCAATGCATAAATCTTTGGGACATTAAAACGTCGCGAATGCTTAGGCTGTCTTGCATGACGTGACACGGCTGTATGAGTATACAGGGAATATTTTCACGGATGTCTACCGTGCCGTAGCATGCAACTCTTTTTTTTTTCGGAGTGAAGCAATAGCTTAGCTTTTTTTTGTGTGTCAGTAACGTCTTTTCTGTCAAATAGTGTGGTAAAACCGACAACTCAGGGCTTCAACGCATCCAAATTTCTCCTGTTCAGCATGAGAAGTAGAAGTAGTGCTGTAATATCATAAAGACACGCCACTGACAGTGAGATTTTCGCATTCTCTGGATGTTCATTCGTTAATCAGACTCTGCTCACTGAAGTCATCAGCGTAGTAACAGTCAATTAAATCAAGACGAGTGACGATTGAAAAAGAGTGAAACGTATTTTATACAACATTTAAAAAGAAAAGTTGTACGAATAATATATTAATATTCTTTATGTCGGCTGCATCAGCCGAGCGTCCATTGTACTTTAAATAATTATTTGCAGCCTCGAGAGTATTAAAAAGGGGTCAAATCTAATACAGCCATTTTCACACATGCGTAATTTTATACTGCGTGCTTCTCAATTCCTATTTTTCCAAAATGAAGAAGGAAATCGTCTGCATTTTCACTGTCTTAAAATTTCTGTTGCCTTTGTTTCATGATACCCGTGCTACCTGGCAGAGTCCGTTTAAAGGTTATTTTCCACTGCTTGTAGAATTTTCAAGTTCTAAGCACATATATTTTAAAAATTTTGCTATAAATATACCGCCATCATTGCTGTTCAAGTTTCTTTAATGATGACTGTAAAGAACTGAATCTATGCCATTGCTTTTTGGCGCTGTCCCAAAACATTACACCAATTTGATGATAGCTGGAGAAGAGATCTTAAAGCATTCATGAGTGCTAAAGATCTTTTGGAAGCGGGTTACGATCTCTCTAGATGCATTTGTAGATTTTCTAACTCCCATAGCCATTAATGCAAGTCTATCACGAGAAGTGCTGTCTGAGGTCCTAGAGCGACTCGGCTTCCTGTCGTTGTCCTGTTCAGTTCATCTTCCCAATATCCTGTTGTCAGGTATAATGACTGTTCTGGCATGCGTACGTTAGCGTAGGCTAAAGGCAGAGGAAATTTTCAATAATCTGAGCTCGAGATAGCCACTTGAACAACTCAAAGTCATGCATTCAGCTACAGCCTAGACGCTCAGTGGCAGCGCTAGAGCAGCTCTTCGAGGTCCTTACCAGGGCGTTCATTGCGGCTGCTCGGGCTGGTTGCTTGCTCTGACCACGAGGGAGCTTTGCAGGAGACTGTTCCTTCCGCCGGCTGCGGACAGGCTTATATACCTCGACAGGGGCACCCCCGGTGTGGCACTCTCGCTACGTCACATACAGAGAGATTGTGTGTGAGCGCGCACCACGTGCGACCAGCACCCTCAGCCTCTCCTACACCGCATAACTTCCGACGGCTCCCTCCTCCTCTCCTGTTCCTGGACACCCCAGGAGCTCCGTGCAGAGGACCATCCGGCAAGCTTCCTCACGCTGAGCAAAGCGGCACCCCAGCGCTGGCCCTAGAAGAAAAAAAAACGCGACGCTCTCGAAAAGCGCGAAAGCCCGCTCCTATCTAGATATAAAACCGCAATCAGACCATCGAGAAAGTGTAACGGCAGTATGCGAAGCCTCCGCGCCTAAGACCCCCGTTGTACACTGTCGAGGGGGGAGAGGGAGCATCGTCTACCTGACCGCGCGCGGTGCTCCGCTGTTGCTCCCGCTCTGTCCTAAATCGGAATGCTCGGTCACTTTCTCTTCGCCACTTCCGACGCGGTCATAATTTCACTGCTGCGCGCCCGTGTTTCGTTTTGTTTTCTTGTCAAGAGATACTGCTTCTTGTTCTCTTCACGTCACACGCGCCTTCTTTTCTGCGTGTAAGTTTCGCGTGCGCCGTTGTCTGGCTCGACGCCGGAAGGAGTGAACGAGCTCGCGATATCGCATACGTACATCTTCCGAGCGGCGCCGTCTGCATAAGCAAGTGACCGCACCGGGACAAACTCTTTCGAGGAGGAGAGGGAAGTGAGGGGGCGAGAGAGAGAGAGGAGAACGATGGATGCTCACGGCAGAGATCCCCGCTCTCAGTTCTCCGGCTTCGGTTGTCGCGAGCGCTGGCTGCACCGTTCTGTCCAGGTGTGGCTCCTTCGTATAGGGGCCGGTTTGGTTACGGCGCTGTTCTGGGAAGCAGTTACTTGAGGCGCGCCAGTATGGAACATTTTGCAATCGTTATTCAACCAGGATTACGGCTTCCTTCTCCAAGAGGCAGCGAGAGTCATTAATACGGAAGGAAGAAAACAGTGTTTTATCTTTAATGTCTTGATCGATCTGCTCACAAGTGGTAATCATGAATTCAGAATGGAAGAGGATAGGAAGCGCCGAAGCGACGACCTCCATACGCCGCTTGCGGTGTGCCGTGAGTGCTACTGGTCATATTTCGTTTTTGAATAGCCACTACCGGTTTCACTTACATTGCTTCGTTTTTGGTGTCTTATTATTAGCTACAGGGTAGAGTGGACGCATCTGGGACGCCACTGATAACATAACACGAGTCGAAAGGTCGGGAAAATTTTGATGCAAGTTGGGAAAATTATTCCGGTTCAAAGCTACGCAGCGTAGAAAGGAGGTAGAGATAGCGCGTGCTTGGTCGCATAAGTGCTTCCGAAGGTGTAGAAAAAAGCTCGCGCAATTGAAAATGCGCAAGACAGGAGCTCACGCCCTGAAAATCCCGTGACTGACAGTACCCCCCGCACCGACTGGACATTGATATGCAGCCGCATCTTGACACCGCTATAGAGTTTATATGAGCAGCTGCTAACCCATTCTTCGTACTGTGCAAGAAACGTTTACAATGACGCAACTGCGTATGCCAGAACCTAGACCGGCCTCGAATTGGAAGCACACCACGTAAAATAGGAATGCCAGCAAATAAAAAGAATCCGTAAATTCAGGCCCACACAAAAAAGTAAGCCAAAACTTCAGCGATGGATTTATTCATGTGTATACTCACCGCGAATCAGAAGTACAAGGTGATCCGTTGTGGTCGCTAGCTATTTATCACTCACTTTCCTGAACCACAATAAGCTACATCGATGACATGAAACTGTATCCGTTGCGTCGATTTCTACATAACAATCACGGCCTCTACATTCTTGAAAACAAGCATCGTGGTGGCACATTCTTCAGCAGAGTATATCCATTTCTTCTACGCCGCATTCTCGAGTAATTTGTACATTAGATTAGTCCTGGGCTTATAGCAACACGTCAAGCTTGAAAGCAGCCACGGTTCGTTACTGCTTCGGCAGAGATATCGAGCCGCGGAACAAACCGCGTAAGATATCGCTCCAGGGCTGCACTGAAAATGACCCACGAGCGTAATTCAGTATAAGACCTGCCGACTACTCTGTCCTGTTTGTTTGCAATTTTGAACCATCATGTGTTTCTGTTACCTTCAACCAGGCATAGGGTGCGCGCAGCTGGCAAAGGACCGGGTTAATTGGAGAGACATGGGAGAGGCCTTTGCCCTGCAGTGCGTGTAGAAAGGATGATGGTGATGATGACGCGGTCTGATATGTGCAGTTTCACGGATCGTATTGTCAACGATCTCGGTGTGCACCAAGCGCAGTGAGACATATTTTATGTTGTAGTATAGGCTTTGTATTTTCCGGCGTTACTCTAAAAGAACCGGTAAACAACGGCCAGAAAAATACAATATACAATTGTTGAAAATTGGAATGTGCTAGTTTGTCGGTGTGTTAATGAAACGCCGTGGACAAAATTCAATGCAATTATTCTCATTAAAAAGTATCTGGCATTTTATCAACGAGCAAACAGCGCATTTTCTCAAGGAGCAAAAAAAGCATTCATCTCTGACATCATCGGACGAAAAAGTTGCCCCGCCAGTAGATTGAAACTGGTGATTTTCTTACTGAAAAGGACGGCTTGCCACCGTTTTGGAGTGAATTGCTACGTAGCATGAACTCTGGGATCCGCACTCAAAAATTGCTGTCGACGCGGTCATTTTAGTTGCGAAATCAGCTGGTGATGGCCACATCTCTATTTCGTTTTCTCTTGTTTTCTATCTTACGAAAGCTAGACGAAACCTCAAGAAGCTGAAAGCGGTCTCTTTGTGTTTAGAAAGAGGTACCTAATCCATCTATGCATCATAGCTTTAATTGCACTCGGTGTTGTTCAAGGAAGGTTAGAAAGAGCGCAAAAGGACGAAGACAGGGGGTAAAGAAACGGACGCGACACCACGGGCTCAGACTGCCAGCAGTTTATTCGAGGAAGACAAAGCGCAGGTTATTTAACGCGGGAATCCAAGGCGCTCGACCACCTATGTAACTCGCACAAATACTGACAAACGCAGGGGAGAGACATCTACAGAAAACTGGCAGCAATACTCGAGGTCAGGCTCTTTCTCTGCCCTGCATTTATCTCGACATGTGCGGTGACATACGAGGTCGCGCGTTTTGGTTTCCTGCCCTAATTATCCTGTGCTTTTGATTCCTCGCGCAAACAGTTGGCACTCTGCGCCTTCCTTCCTTTACCTCACATCTTCGTCCTTTTGCGCAGCTTCTAACCTTCCAAGAAAATTAACCAACTAGCCCATAAGAACGTCCTGCTAAACCATTATTATTTTAAGGCTGGCCGAAAAACAGTGCGCAGAGAAACTTTAGAGCTATTTTTCTTATGAAATCCTAAATTCTGACAGGCGCTCACAACGATACCGCCGATACATTAAACTAATTTCGGCGAGTGTACCCGCTAAAGCTTCGTTTCCTTCTTCAATGATCTAAGCGACATCGCAGGGCACCTAAGCGGAAGCAATATAATCTATTCTTGGATTTTGTTCTCATTAGTATAGAACTTCGCTGGTAAATGCGCGGAACCATTTAGTTTTATTACGCGGCGAATAAAGCTCGAATTTGTCCGAGCTCGTGAGCACGAGGATTAGTAGTCTTGGCTGGCTACTGCTCGATTTCTGCTCTTCTGTTCTTGTGAAGAGCTGCCAGTAACTATGGCGCAAGTTCAACGCTCTCTGTCATTTATTAGGCATTGAACAGTAGAGGAATTCCACAGTGAGAACCCATGGTGGTTTTCAACCAGGCTTCCTCTGATGTGAATAATTGGCGCCTTCAGAGAAAAGCCAAAAACTCACAGAACATGTATAAGCTCTACAATATTCGCAAAAACATCTCAGAATAGCCTTCATAAACGGTACACCTGCCCTGTTGCTAGAAGCTAAGAAGGCGCTTCAGTCGGAGAACCTCGTATAGGAGATGTGGTTTCTCTTTCTGTGAAGCTTATTTCCCCCTTACAAAAAAGGGAATCAAGATCAAGCAGCCGGCCACTGAAGCGTGGACAGTCTACATGTGAACGTGGTAGTTAATGGCCTAATAATAAACCTACCAGCATTTTTACAGCATTGCATTGCTTAAGAACAGCTGAACACTGTGACGCGTTCACAGGTGGCTCGTAGATCGACGTCCCAATTTTTGGTTTTCGTGGATAATGGAGTTGCCGGAAGAATCCACGCGCTGTACTATAAACAGACCTAGAGCCCAGTAGTATGCGATAAACGCCTCCTAAAGAAACTTCAGTCTGAGGTACAAATATGCATGCCTCCGTTTGATATCGATGCTATCGTTTTCGCTCGGTTGTTTTGGAAACTACATGCTTGAGACCAGCCCATAATCTCTCGAGCGGCTTCAAACATATCAAGTACTAATGTTGAACGAGCATTTCCGAAGTTGGCTGCGGTCAATCCAAAAATGCAAACATGGCCAACTAGGTAAAAAGGCCTTCGACTATAAGCAATTGTCAATAGCATTTGTAGGAATGAGGTGAAACAAAGTGCTGCTCTTTTCTTTCAGAGACATTTCCTTCTTTTTCGCCAATAATCACCCCTTTTAGCGTCTCCACTGCTGAACCAGCCGAAATACACACATTTTCTAAAAGAAAAATAGATGCTAGAAAACAACCAGCGATTTTCATCAGGTCAGCATGAGAAAGTCAACGACCTTGTGAACAGCCAAAGTGTGTAGTCTTTACCCGATGAATGGCGATAAGTTGCGGAGAGAAATCGTGTAAACTTGCGAAATGTCCAGATCTTGAGGTTCCGAATGAAAATCCGCGAACTTCGCGTTATTAGTGCAAGATGCCGCGGCTTGTAAAGTTGCATAGTTCTTTCCTAATATAAGAGAGAAAAAGGAGGCCCAGCCCCCCGCTCGTGCACACAGGTGGAAATCCATCCAGTGAAGAATGTGATGATAATGATAATGACGATTTTTTATCGTGCTAGGGCATGTGTGGCCAAAGAGCGCCATGGCACAGGTTGTTTCCCCTACACAAAGGTACGGTCAAAGTCATATTTCTCAAGCAATTCACCCTAAAGAAGCCGAGCACCAGACCAGGGGAAAGCTTGTAACCATTGTATCACTGGTGGGTACCCGGCGGCACTGGGGATCGAACCCCGCACCTCCCGCGTGCGAGGTGGATGTTCGAACGACCAGGCCACAGCTGAGGTCACATCCGGAGAACAAGAGTGCAAGGTTGTGTCGCAGTCTTTTATACTGAAGTGGTACGTATAAATTACATCAGTTAAACAGCATGCGTATACGGACTACGTCATTGCGTGATTTCCTTCTCTTGCTGACATCACTCAGTGGAGATGCGGTGGCCATCCCGTGGTCTTGTTGAGGGGCGTCAGCTGTCCCTGGATCCTGTGGCGACGCGTGAGGCCGCCCGTGTAGCGGGTGATGAGTATGACGAGGATGCAGGCCAGGGCCACGGCTACCATGATGGCCGCTAAGCTGACCATGGCCTGCCTGGCGCCCATCTCGGGCACGCCTTCGTCATGAGAGCAGTGGCCCTCGCCCCAGGCCAGCGATGATCTCGACTCTGGAGTTGCAGATGAAGCCCCGGGTGCTGCGAAGGCAGTGGAATTGTAGCCTGAGCGACACGAGGCCGGCTGACGCTGTTGTGAGGTAATTAAAATTATATCTGCATTAATTAAATATCCAGTTGAGATTAATTGCTGCTTTTTGTGTAGCATCTGAAAGTTCCATTACAATGCGAAGTGTTTACATCAATTAGAGCGGAAATACACGATCACACGATGCCAGGAACGATTCTGAAGCTTCAGGAGGAGAGGAATAACTGAGAGCTTAATGACTCCCACTGAGAACCTGTCGACGGTTTTAAGCGTTCCAGAGAGGAGGAGGAGGAGAGGCTTTAATGAATAAAGAAGAGGTCTGCCTGGCTGTTAGCCTAGCATGCTACTCCAGGTGAGGGTGCAAGAAGAGAAGAAGATGAGGGTGAAAAAGAGAGCGAAAAGAAAAAAACAAACTATGAAAGGTGAAATGAAGCATTCCCGATGAATGGCGAGAACTTACGCCTAGAAACCATGAAATATTGTGAAATATCAAGATATTGTTGACCGAGATGAAAATTCGCGAACGTCGTGCTATTATAGTGCAAGATGTCGTAGCTGGCAATGTATATTTGCATACTGCCCTCCTAAAATGCGAGAGAAAGTAAGCGTTCGAGGTGCTCCGAGCAAACGAGTGGTCATTATGCACCCTGTTTCTTCTTACTGTGCTCACTCCTAAGCAAACGACGTTCGACGCGCCATCACAGCTTATTCTTTTTTACGCCGCGTGGCAAAAACAATCGCTGAACTCACCAGGCCGCTGATTGGGAAGCAACTTCTTGGTTATGTCTCCTTTCTGTCTCGCTAAATCTTCGTGCTCTTCGGTCGGGGTAGGCATTTCAACCATCTGGTCTTTTGCAGCCGCAATTGGATCTAGGACGCCAAGTCCATACTCGGGAGTGTCGAACAGCATGGCCAAGGTTACAAGGTGCAGCTCTCTGGCCTGGCAATTAAACGACTTCTTCCTCTTTTCCGATCTATTCTTTCTTCCTCTTCGATATTCACACCGACGACCACACACCGAGACAAAATAAAGACGCCAAAATGGAGAATATTTTGTTCTATTTACACTTAAAATGAACCGGTACCTCTTCCTCAACACTTTGGGTTAGTTTTTATTCTATAATATTATCCTGAACGGCACAAAAAATTGCAGGGGCACTTAAGTTCCACCGTAAGGATATTACGCAATTCAGAAATGGGCAAATTCCCATATATAGAGAAGGTCACTCTCTAATTCACTTTCATAGATCCCTGCGAGTCCTCATACCGCTCCTGGCGCAGTGGTGCAGCGGTTAAGCGAGGCGCCACTGCCCTGCGATGGCAGATGCTGCCACCGGTGGGCCTTGTGCAACCCAGGGTGCTCTTACGAGCGAATAATCATTAATTTAAATGCCACCTGCCCCGCTGGGCAGCTTGATCACTATCCGGTGGGAAGGTTGTGATGACGCCACAAGGCCACGTGACCTAAGTGGCCCACCTGGCTCCTAGATCGCTATCTGGGGTACAACCTACCATAGCAATGCTCGTGATTTCTCGCCCACCATGCCGACGGCTATAGCGCCGACAATGTATTTTCTGGTGGACGGGGCCTTTAACGCTGTCGCGTTAAAAGCTAGCAAGGCATGTCAGAAGCAAGTCATTTTCAACTTATTCGCGGCTACTAGTAGAGAACAGGACATTACAGCTTTGTTGCAAACCTCTCCATAAAACGCTTATACCTTACGATGCCTAACTGCTTAGAAAATCCAGAATAAGATGCTGTAGTGTACAAAGAGATCAGGTACATAGAAACCATGAAATTTGGAAAGAAAAGTAAGTAAAACTGACAAAATATATTGTAAAAAAAATGGTGTGCTTTCGGCGAGAATAGGCTCTAAGGTAGGCAGAAAGATATACGCGTGTAAAAACAAGTTGTTTCTCCCTCACTGATAACCTAGTTTTACTACTGCAACTTAGGTAGATTAATTTTTAGGCTTTGGGATAGGGAAGTGTATTTTCGAGCTACTTGCTATAAACACAAATATAGGTTTAGTTTCCATTACAGCGTGTTACAGTTTTCTTCCCTAGATTGTACGAAGCAGCAAAACTTCCAATAAAATATTAGATGTTTCAAGGAACAATTTCAAAAATTTTCAAAAATATGCTTTTTGGGGCAAAATTATGGCTTTTGCGGAATAGTATTACGAGT